>CM066171.1:522500-535000 GCA_033629205.1 Lithocarpus polystachyus | reverse complement strand
CTATTTTCAGACCAAATCAACTTTTAATTAGGGTTTTATTATTTAGCATGTTTTTTATATTTTCTACATTCAGTCATGTCGTATAAATAGCATGCACTCATTGTAATAGAGAGGATTATTGAATAAAAATCAGAAAAAAGGTGAGGATTTGCTCTTCTCTTTAGTTCTTCAAGAACTGTGAACTTATTAAGGATTCTTCCTTGTGGCGTTCAAACTTTAAACCTTTGGTTCATGATTCAATTATAATCATTGGGTCAAGGTCTGTTACTTGTACCTTTGGTTCGCGTTTCACTTATAAGCGTTGGGTCTGGGAATCTATCAAAATCTGAATTTTAGCTTTCTTAGGCAATATTCCAATTTTGTTTGTTGGGTCTCAAAGCGAGTCGGTTGAGGTTCGCATCACTGTGCTTTCTCGAGACTCACTTTTGTTGGAGTTCATCATCATTATGTACTTCAACTTCCTGCCTTCCCTCTTCTTCGTTCTTTATTCCCTGATTTCTCACTACAGTAGCTCTCTCAACACATTCTAAGACTAATGACTAACAACAAACAGCTTTAAAATGAGAGGCAATTAATGATAGCTCTTTATCATTGGATTAATACACCAATCGGTTTTTAACTGGCCTTTATTTATTTATTTTTTAATACTCTAAGTCAAAAAAAAAAAAAAAACCATAGTCAGGTTGGGTATTTTTCTCTGGGCTGGGATATTAAGGGGGCGTTCGGTACTGCATTTTAAAAAATAGTTTTCAATGTTTAAATAATATTACATGTATTTTTACAAACTTTACTAGGTGAAGGAAGAGGTCACCTCACTAGGACCAGCTTATCTTGTTGCAAATAATTGATAAAAGTTCGTACTTTTTGATTCCTTATAGTTTTGGTATAGGCAGCGAACGCGGGTGAAAACTCTCTTAAAAAAAAAACTATATTAATTATTTAAGTTTGTTTTGTTAAGGTAAAGTGCTATATGTTCTGGGGTGGCTTAATGCATTTAGAGGCCTAAGGCAAAAATTGGTTATCTTGTTTCATATATAAAATTACTATTAGTCAACATTAACCATGTAGAATTTTTTTTTTAAAGTTTATAAACACAAAAAAAAAAAAAATTTGACAACGCTTTTTACATTTGTTGATGTGGCAGATTGATAGTAGTGAGTAAAAGAGTGATGTCAGTGGTGAATCTAGTTGAAAACTAGTAAAAGTTTGCTAACTTGACTATTGTGAAAAATGTGAATTTTTTTGTGAATTGCTTTCTTCATGTTCTTAAGTGTTAAGTTGTTTCTTGTTTTCTAATTGAACCTACCGCTAAAATTATTTTTTTGCTGTCAATAACAACCTTTAACAATCTGCTATTAAGATTTTTTGTAAAAATATTGTGAAAAATGTTGTGAACATAGCATTTCTTTCTCTTTTTTTTTTTTTTTTTTTTTCATTTGATAAGAAAATATTATTATTTTATTTATTGGTTAATATTTTGGCTTAATTAATACTACTAGTTAAAATTTAGGAGCCTTTTTTTCACTTGGGGCCTTAGGCGGCCGCATCAATGACTTATATCATTGAGTCGGCCTGTATATGTTGCAGTTACCTTCCTTAGTACAATGTAGGTGAAGAAACGTACCACAGGGGCAACTAATGATAATGCAAACCCAACTAATTACATTTAATGTTCAACTAGCTATGCACGACCTATCAAAAAAAAAAAAAAAAAAAAAAAAAAGCTATGCACGCAAATAATAGCTGGCAATATATCTTTCATATACCCTTACGTTCTACCATCCCTAGCTCTAATATGCCTGCTAATCAATTGATAGAAAATGACATAAAGACATTTAAACAGAATATAGAGACAAAAATTTGTTATAATCGTCCCACTGCCCTTGGGCATAGGGCATAGGAATTGACATATAATACAAGTACTTTGTAAGAAATAATTTAATGCAAAGAATAATTGCACCACTTTTATAGTTTCCTTTATGTTTTATGAATGGATTGACGTATCCTTTAGTTTGACAAATATACCAAGTAGACCTCAAAATATAATAAATGACATATTTACACATTTTACAGTAATTTCAAACACTTACATAAAAGATGTTTTAATAAAAGAAGTTTCTCAACTATTGCTAGAATCCCCTTTATTTAGAATTAAAGATTAATTGTGGTAATTTCTTGAATGAATATAGAAATAATCTTCTAAATCTAACCAATAGAGTCAATTACAAATCCTTGACATATTTTTCCTTGACAGAAACAATTAATAATAATAATGAAAGAATTGATGAAGTAACATTATTTGACACATCCTGGCAAAAACAGATATATATATATATATATATATATAATAGACAGAATTGTGACAGATTTTATCCCTTTAAGTCACTACAACATTGATAGACTTTACCATGACTCTTATACTATTACCTAGCAGAATTACCGTAGTATAGAGAAAGATATTTTATATGAAAAAAATAAATTACTTTAGATTTCAATTGTGATTTTCTTAAAAACCTTTTTAAAGGAATTTTACAAGAAGTCTTCAAAAAGAATTTTGAAGAAATAGTACAAAAAGATGTTAATTTTCAAAATGATGACATAGCAACTAATCCTTTTATTGAAAGTCAATCGCAAACTAATATGGATAAAAGACCTTCCAGGGTAGATTGGAAAGGAAAGGGCAAAGCACCAGTGGTGCAACCTAATGAAATCCAAAAGGCTTTAGCAAAGATTTCGGATAAGCATGAAGGCATCTCAATTGAGACAATATCCCTTCAAGATACGTTGCTGGCAGAATCAATGTATTCATGTGGTGAAGAAAGTGAAATACTGCAAGAAGTGCTTCGTACTGATCTCACTTTTCAGAATGAAGAATTTACAGCCTTCCTTTTCATATTAAATTACTTCTTGATAATTTTCAAGCACCTTCACCCATAAACAAAAATCCTCATTCCAAAACACCCTTAAGGATTTGAAGTTACATCTTGTTAGCACCAGTGCATTTATTGAAGCACTTGGTAGTCAACTCCCTAGCTAGGAGAATGGAGATTCAAGCTCCACAAAGACAAAACCCGAGTCTCTAGAAAGCTATCTTATGGGAACAAGCTTTTCAAAGATCCACTCTAAGATTCAGCAAAAAACGAGACTTGCCATTAGAACTTTAACTTTTGAAGTCCAACAGAATATACTAACCCATAAAGTTATAACTAGCTCCCATGATATATGGATGTATCAATTTAAAGTTTTAGTTTTTACAGCATTTATTAAAACAGAAGACATGACAGATGATATATGGCTATCCCACAAAGCCACAAAATATGAAAGTTTTGGAGAAACAGAAAGAATTTATGACAGATGCCATCCCTACCCGGAATTACTTATCAATACTGAGACAGAGGATCCAGTGATCTGTGATCCTTCATGGTTATCTAAAATGCTAGAAGCAGGGTTTATCAGCAAATTAATCCTAACTTTTGGAATTCAGATTAGTTTATTTCCTAAAGTCATCCAATAAGCAGCTGCACAAATTGGAGAACTTAATTATATAAAGCTTACTATCTGGAGCACTCTCCTAGCTTGGGACACTAGCTATTATATGGAAGCTCGGCTAGCATACATTCTGGTTCTCATCAGTGATTATGGGTGTAGCCCTAACTACAACTGGTATACAGGAAATACTTATTTATCACTTGATGATCTACACGCTCTGAGACAAGAATGATCTAATTTCATGATTAACAAGATTTATGAAGTATAGAAAGAATTAGACAAAGACTTCCACTTATATGGTTACACCATAAGGATAGTCGTATATGGACCAAGACCTTCAACAAGGAGGCTTATTGGAAAAAGAAAGATTGCTAACAATCCCAGAATAATGACAAAAGATCATGCCCCCACCTATCTTCCTATTTCATACTGTGTTCTATGTGGCAATTAGGGAGTATTCCATGAGCATGAGTAGTATGAAGATGACTTTGATCCGCTAGATTATGGTAACTATGTGGATACAGATTGACAAATAAGACAGAACCACAGGTCTCTCAGATAGACCCTCCAAAGACAATTATGACAGACCACTGTTCACCAGCACTCGTGAATAGCTTTCAGACAGATCCAGACAAGAAGTCACTCCTTGTGATAGACTACGAGATAGTATCCTGACAGATTCCCAGACAGACTACTGTTCACTCTTACTGTTTATCAATAGTAATTCCACAACATTCTACAAGTTTCCACCGATAGATTAACTCGAGTTAACTTTACTTACTCAAGTTACTTTTGAAGATGTACCATGACTTATTTCTTCTATAAAAGGAGAAGACTCATAAGATATAAGAGAGGTCAAGAATTTAGGTCGAACACATAGGTTAAGTTCTTAGACAAAACCTTCTCCCCCACCAAGATAGACTCTTGTAATCCCTCCTCTCCTCCTTAACCCGACCTTAGACCTCACAGACATAGACATAGCCTTGTAATCTTTCTTTTTCAAATAAGCCTCCTTGCTGAAGGTCTTGGTCCATATATGGCTATCTTGCTGTTGTAGTTATATAAGTAGAAGTCTTTGTCTAATTCTTTTTGTACTTCATAAATCTTGTTGCTCATGAAATTAGACCATTCTTGTGCCAAAGCATGTGGATCAGCAAGTGACAAATAAGTATCTCCTGTATACCAGTTATAGTTAGGGTTACACCCATAAACCTAATCACTTGAAAGACAAAAAAGATTATTTACTAAACTTGAAAGATTCTATAGACAAACCCGTTGTTTGTATTAAATGTAAAAGATATGGACATCATGCTAAAGAATGTGGAAAGAAAGAAAAGGTTAAAAAAGAAAGGACAAAAATGAAACAAGATAAAATAGACATAAAATCAGTGACCATACAAGACTTAATGACAAAAGTAAAATTAGTAAAACAAGTGTTGAGGCTCATTTTTAGGAGTCCAGTAAGAAGAAGAAGCCTAGCAACATCAACTGAAAAGAATTAGAAAGTGAATAGAAAGCCCATTAAGCCTAAGCGGTAGGAATAATGGATTGTAGGTTCGTAAAGCAAATAAATGGATCTTGAAGAAGTAAATGGGCCTGAAAAGGCCCGGAAAGAGAGAAATGGCGAACTATGGGCCACAGATGTAGAAAAGTGAGAATGGGCCACACGTCTGTTACGACAGGCCAAAAGTAAAGTAAGTATAGGTCCATAAGAAAATTTATGAGCTCTAAGGGTGAAGTATGGAGTAGTTGGGCCGAGGAAGCCCAACAAATTGGTAAAGGCCCATGGAAAGCACGAAGTTAGAAAAGGCCAAGGACGCCCAAAAGAAAGTAAATGGGACACGGGAGCCCGCAGGCAGATATGGCAAGAGGGCCTAGTAGGCTTATTAAGCCATTAGGAAGGAAAACAAATAGCAGGCCCGAAGAGGCCCAATGATCCTAAATTGATGTTGTCATGACATGAATGGTAGGCAGCAAGAGCAAGGCCACAGTGATTGGAACACGGAAGGATGTAAGTAAGCTAAAGCCCACAATCGGGCAAAAGCCCAGACTCCAAACGACAAGTTAATAAAGAAATTAGAGAAATAGCCCATGCCACAAGAAGTTAGAGGCAAACGGCAGGATAAGCAGACAGACGCTCAGGCCGTGGCAAACGCATAAGCGGTGGACAGATTTTGGATGGGCATGAAAACAGAGCACGCATAAGACCCAGGTCTCACCAGCCTGTACCCAGCCAATACAGGAAGAGGTGGGCTATGGGTCAGAGGTAAGGGGGGGCGTGGTCTGGTGGAGGGGAGGGAAGAACCTATTTTAAGGATCCTGCTCAGGCTACTTTCGGGTAAGTGTCCTGCTAGGATGACATGCCACTCGAAAATAGCAAAACTAAGTTGGAACCGTTCGGTGCATGCCATGAGAGAAGAAGAGAGAGAGAGCACCTTACCGTGGCAGGTAAGAGTGCCACGGCAAGCAAACAGACAAAATGTTTTGTCCTCACCTGGTGATGCGGTATGGTGCCGCCAGCGCAGGTAAGTGGCACTGGCTGGGCACCTGACCAATCAGTAATGGTCGGCAAGGACACACACACACACTAGACAAAGGCAGTTAGAGGGTAAAAGCGTAAAAGCTAAACCACAGCAGGCACTATATAAGAGCATTCACTGTACACAAGGAAAAAGAAGGAGAAGGAAGGAAGAGGCAAGGGAAAAGCAAAGAAAAGGGAAAACTGGGGGAAAGAATAATACTAACTAAAAAGAGAGAAAGAAAAAAGATTTAGAAAATAAATAGAGATAAGAAAAAAAGAAAAAAAAAACGAGAGTGCAAGATGGCGGGCATGCACCAAAATAGGTTGTTTTCCCTCTCTCCCTCTCAAACCCACGCTCTTTATTGTCGCTGACTTGGGCACAGGTCATTTAGGACCGCTCCCTCAAAGCCATTAATCTCTCCTCTGGAGAAATTATTCGCATTGAGGGAATTTTGTCTCCTTCTTTGCTTAAACCCCTTTAACATATCACGGCAGGCCAACAGTTTTACAAGTTTACCGTTATTTCCTCTTTTCCCTTTTGAATTTACTTTCCTTTTATATTCATCTTTGTTGCCATTTCATTGGAATATGTATTCTTTGCTATGTCTCATTATTCAAGTATAGTAAACGAATCTCTTTGATATTTATGTTATATCTGCCTGCTGTAATCATCTTAAGGAGGCCTGCCTGTTACGACCGCATAACAGAAATCGCGACAAAATGAGGCATGACTTGCGCACAAGCCGGATCAAGGTGAATTGCAATTAGACCGGTCCCAACTCTCTAATCCAGAATATTTTGGGCCTAGCATGGTAGAAAGATGTAATCTAGCCCAACGTTGTACAAAAAGCCCACCACATTTTAAATTGGCGACTCCATTGGGGAGTTGGGAAACAGATAGGGATAGAAATCCTCGTAAGCAAATGCCGTCGAAATCCTGAGCAACGCGAAATATGAGCACTGTGCCCTCTCAAGCAGAGTCTAGGCCAACAACACCTCACCAATGTCAGTCTAACCAGGCGGAAGGCGCTGCCGGAATGGGGGCTAGGCCCCAGCCGCAGACAAAGAATCCTAATGACGATGTCAATACCTTTGTTGAAGTGCTGCAAGCACTGCAACATTCACAACAACAAATGATGGAGCAAATCCGTCAGCTGAAGATGGATAAGACGAAAGAGAAGGGAAGCCAGCATGACCCGGAGCATGCGGCAGACAAAGAGAAGAAGCCAGTTGGAGGTGCTCCGCAAAATGCAGGACAACGTTACATTACCATGGCTGAAGTAGCCGCTCTCCTAGAGCGTGAAAGTGCCAGAGCACCAAAAGAAAGGTTCTATGCGTGAAGGCTGCCTTACTCGCTGAGAGTACTCAGCAAGCCATACACTGAGAGGTATGAACCGCGAACGTTCACACAGTATGATGGAAGGAAAGGAAGTGCCGTTGAACATGTGAGCAAGTTTATCGACACTCTTGGCCCTTATGCAGCAGACGAGGACTTTTGTCTTTGGGAATTTTCTAAGTCATTGTGCGATCGCGCTTATACCAGGTACACCGGTTTAAAGCCAGGATCAATCCCAACTTGGGATGATATGGTGGACGTATTTTGCACTAAGTACTGTCATGGAGAAGAAACAGTGACACTCACAACTTTGCAAGCTACCAAGCAAAGGAGTGGCGAGGATCTAAGGGAATATATCAAGAGGTTCAAAGACATAACACTTGATTGTTACGACCACTGTGAGGAGAAGACACTGGTGGAGATGTGCATGACGAATATGATTAGGGAGTATTGAGCTGTTCTAGAAAACTTGGAGATTTCCCAGTTTACACAACTGTTGCAAAAGGCTAGGAGGACTGCTCAGTTGGTAAGGCCGACTCCTGACAAAAGAAACGCCCCATAGGCAATGACAGCTTCCGCAGGCAAAAGAAAAAGAAAATCCGATGGGAAGGAGCGTGATACTCCTCCACCAATACCATGCACCCCAAAGGAGTTAGATGTGCTCTTGGACAATTGGATAGTAGACGGAGTTTTTAAGCCCAATCAAGTCTCTAGGGAACCCACAGAAGAAGAGCGGAGGGACCCATGCTTCTGCCTATTGCACAACTACGTGCAACATCCTACCGCAGAATGTTGGGCGCTCCGCAGACTAATACACTGCAGAATCAAAGAAGGAACCCTAGAGCTAACGCAACAAGAAGTTCAAAGAAACCCACTCCCGAATCATAAGGGGAAAGGTGTTGCGGCAGTAGTAATCTATGCAGACCTGGGGGAGGACGAAGAGGAAAACCCAACCCTACCTACCGTAGCAATTACCACCCTACAGAAAAGCTCCAAGTTCAAGAACCTGTTTGATCAATTAGGTCTCACGGCGAAAGATTGAAAGATAGCCACAGAGGCTCTGGTAAGCATCGCCTCCGGGGCTGGAATAAAATGTTTGACAGCAGAAGTCATAGATGACAGAGCTTTCCTACAAGAATCGAGTGAAATCACTTTCAGTGATGAGGACATGGAGGTGGGATGCTTTGACCACAGGAGACCCCTTTACCTGGCTGCATCAAAAAATCAGATTACTATTAAAAGGGCCTTGGTGGATACAGGCGCCTCAGTAAACCTTGTTCCGTTAAGCACTCTGCAAGCAGCAGGAATTTCAGAAAGAAGGATCCAAGGGTGCCCAATGGAGGTAACTAGATTCGGAGGAAGCAGCGAATACATCGCAGGCCATATTTAGCTATGGTTAAAGGTGGGCCCTGATGAAGCAAAAGACATGCTAAAAGAAGTACACATGGGAGAATGCGGCGAACACCAAGGGAAGAAGAAGTTGTATAGATGCCTGCTACAGATGGGTTATTACTGGCCTGCCATGAAGAAAGACACGACATAATTCGTAAAAAGGTGTCATAGTTGCCAAGTATAGGCCAACTTAATCCACACCCATCCGCAGAGCTTGCACAGCATGGTTACCCCATGGCCCTTCCACACTTGGGGGCTTGATCTGGTGGGATCAATCAACCCACCATCATGTGGCTACATATGGATCCTAGTAGCTACAGAGTACTTCACGAAGTGGGCAGAGGCGGTGCCACTCTGCAAAGCCACGGGAGGAGCGGTGGCAAACTTCATCAAGGAGAACATAATTGTGAGGTTTAGAGTACCCCACAGAATCATTAGCGACAACGGTACATCTTTTGTCAACAGTGATGTACGGAAAATGTTGGAGTTTTATCAAGTCAAGCACCACCGCTCATTGCCCTACTATTCCCAAGGAAATGGGCATGCAGAAGCAACAAAAAAGATCCTCATAAAGATCATTAGCAAAATGAGTCAAGAATACACAGGCGGATGGGCGACGCACCTGCCGGATGCTCTTTGGGCCTATCGAAATTCATCGAAGTCAGCCACCGGGTTTTCATCCTTTTCTCTAGTCTACGGGACAAAAGTGATGAGCCCAGCAGAAATAATGACTCCATCATTAAGAGTTATGCAAATGCAGGAAAAGGAAAAAGAAAGGGGAGTCTTTGCTGCAGAAAGATACGAAGACTTAGAGGGGCTTGATGAAAGGAGAGAAGAAGCCCAAGAATGTAGCCGCAGATACAGACAAAGAATGACGGAGGCCTATGGCAGGACGACCAAGGAGAGAGTGTTCATAGAAGGGCAACTCGTGTTAAAAGTGGCAGACTATGTCAGGCGAGGCATGGCAGGACCAACTAAGTTTGCACCGAAATGGGAAGGGCCCTTTGTGATAAGGGAGGCACATTCAAGTGGGTATTACAGACTAACTCAGATGGATGGCAAAGACTTGAATGATCCCATCAACGAAAAATGGTTGAAACGGTATTATGCTTAAGGACGAAAGCCATGTAGTTACCTTTTTTTTTTTTGCCTTTCTTTTTGTTTCCTTCAAGTGACTATGTCACAAGATATGATTGTAACATGCTTTCACGTAATAAAAAGAAGTATGAAAAATTAAAAAAAAAAGCATACCATGTCATAGTAATAGATAAAAGTAGTAGCAAAATGTAGCATTATAGTTACAAACCCAAATTATAGCAGTCTAAAAAAATAAGAGAAGAAGGAGAAGGAGGAAGTAAAGTTCAGTAGGAAACATAAAAAAAAAAAAAGAAAGGCAAGCCAAAAGATAAGTAAACCAAGAGGAAGGGAAACCACGTCATTAACGAAGTTCAGAGATAAGAGACTAATCTTCAAAGCGATTGGACTCACCAATGCTTGAGAGAAGACGTTCATGGCGAGCCTCTAAGTCTGCCACCTCCTTCTTCAGAACCTCAATTTGTGTGTCAATGGCATCAATAGCAGGCTAAACTCTCCTCATGAAAAGGGCTCGAGCAATCTCACGGAGGTGATCCAGAATAAACTCCACAATAAAGCCAACACTTACAAGCTCTTGAACTGTAGCTCTCCATTGAAGAATCCTCTCGAAGGAAACAGTGTCAACAAAGTTATGCTCGATATCATTCATCACGCTTCCAAGCATTTTCAGGAAATGTTCTCTAGCAGAACGGCCTAGACGGAATCCTTGCATAAAGTCATTGCGGCTGCTATAGATGGCCTCCAGGTGAGAAACACAGTCCTCAGGTACTCTGAAGCCATGGAAGTCTACGTAAGGAGGACCAAAACCCCAAAATTCTGTAGGACCAAGATCATTAACCTTAGGCTAATCAAAGCGAGTGAAGAAGGCTGCAGCCTTACTCACTGGGTCTGTAATCATGGTAGAACTGCTGCCCAACTCAAATTGGGAAGGGGCGGTAAGAAGTGGGCTTGTCAAAAAAAGAAAAAGAAAAGAGAGAATGAATTCATGAACAAAAAAAACAAAAGAGGAGAGAGGGTAAATAAAAAAAAAGAGGAGAGAGCGTAAAAAAAAAGGGGGGGGGGGACCGAGACTTGTGAAAGTAGGGACTGTGAAGGCAACAGGTACAGGCGCAACGGGTGCGGCAGGAGGAGTGACAGTGGATGCATCTGCTGCAACTTCTGGTTCCTTGGAGGTTTCTGTAAGAATAAACGTGCAAAGTAAAAGGGTGTTACCAAAAAAAAAAAAAAAAGAGAAAGGAAAGAAGACTTAACAAGATAAGGAATACGTACCCATAGACTCAACCACGTGCTCAGCACCCTCATCCCCCTCCTCAGAGTCAGAAATTCTCTTTTTCACGGCAGGCTCATCATCACGATCCTCGAGAACATCCTCGGAGCCCTCAGAAGACAAATCCATATCGAGCCCCCGTGTAGCGAAACCTGGAATGGAGGAGGGAGTAACTACTAAGGAGGAATCGTTCTTCGCCGCTTGAGAAAGAGTCAGGAAAGGGTCATTGGTAGAAATAACAAGGGGGGTGGCAGGAAAAACGGCCTCAGCTTGAGAAACACCGGAAGGGACAGTCTCCTCAACTGTCGCTAGATGAATATCCTGGCCCATAGGTGCCGGCTCAGTAAGAGGGGTAGGAACCTCAGTAGGGATTCCTGGTGCAGTGACAGAAGGAGCGGGCGTTGCAAGTACTACATCAGTCCCGCCAAGGAAACCTCCCAAGGGTGTCCCCATGGAGGCGGAAAGCTCTTCAGCTGTGGGATGATATATAGAGAGAGGCTTGGGCTCATCTTGAGGAGCAAAAAAAAAAAAAGTTCCATAACTGGTAATGAAGCTGAAAGAAGGGCAAACAAACAACGGCATATGGTAGGAGAGATATGGGCAAAAGAAAAGAGAAGAAAGGGAAGAGACATACTTCAGACTCAGGCTTGTCAAGCGATATGGGATGTGTAGCAGATGTATCCTCCTTGTACTTGGACTGCAAGGGGAGTGAAAGACAAGGACAGGAAGATGAACTAACAAGTCTATAAAAGAATAGCCGTAGGAAGTCAAAGATTAAGAAGGAAAAACAAAGTTAAAGGCAACTTACCCGCCGCTCAGTAGTAGTAGTTACAGGGGGTGGAATGGACTTCCTCTTGCTATCTCGTGTCTTGCTAGAAGGAGGGGCACCGGTAGATGGTTGCGGAACAATGGACTTGGACTTGCTAACAGTAGGACGCACGTTTTTTAGTAGACTTGGGTTTGGCAGAACCCTTTTTAGGCACCGGAATATTCGTCACTTTCACTCTCTTCTCCCAACCTGGAGGATAGTTACCGGCGTGCCAATACCAACATTTTTTCTCTTCATCCCACTCGAAGATGGCAGACCGATTTTGTTTCCTGGTATAGGCTAATACAGACCTAAAGGGCAAAAGCAGACTGGGATTGGCCGAAATGACTGCACTAAGTCCGTCAGGAGGAATAAGAGAGAAACCACGACTGCCCACCAATTCTTGCTCAAACGAAGTCATTATGGCCTGCCAATATCCGTGCATGGCAGGAGTGCAAATGCCCTCTCTCAGTGAGCCTGGAACGGTAATTGCAGAGAAAAGCTGTCTCCAAAATGCAAAGGCAGTATGTCTTAAGAATGGCCGGACAGATGTAGGAGACTTAATGAGAAAAGAAAGACTGTCGGGAATGTC